>LGRX02035905.1:27610-55229 GCA_001247695.2 Cymbomonas tetramitiformis | reverse complement strand
GCACTAACCCATGCGACTTCCATACACACCGCAACACACACGGTACCTCGGTGACGCCACGGGTCCAGGGGCGCGTAGGGAGTGCTAACAGCCCTCTTAACACGCAACTCCCGACCCACCGGCATCCACAACAACCCACTTCAACAGATTCCGCGTGTTGCAGGCACACCACGCTCTTTCTCTCATAGGAATACGGGGGGCGCGTAGAATGACTGTAACAGGTCGGAACTCACCACGGAAGGCTGGACAGCTTCTTCGCCGGCTGCCCCGCGTCCCGCTCCGGGTCCACCTTCAGGCTGTTCAGCTCCCCCCTGCGAAGACCATCGATACACACCGCAACCCACACCGTTCCTCCGTGACGCCACGGGTCCGGGGGCGCGTAGGGAGTGCTAACAGCGCTCTTAACACGCAACTCCCGACCCATCGGCAACACGCCAATTCCCGTCTCGGGTCTGGGGTGCGTGAAGTAAGCATACCTCTTTTGTTTCATTAAAGCTATTGGCAACCGCACAAAAAAATGAAGAAGATTAATACTCACCGCAGGATGCACCACCGCGACCTCTTCTCCAGGCGCAACGTGCTCCGCGGCTCCAACTACGGGAGCTCCGCCCTGCCAGTGGTGAAGCAAGGAGACGGTTCCTCCCTTCACGTCGTCTTCAAAATAAAAGAGCGCACGCCTAACAAAAACAGCATGGACTCCAGGGCCAACAAGAAAATCCAATGTTCGGCCGAGTGTCCAGGAAGATGTCCCCACATCGCGGCCGTCACCTCCGTATTTACCGTGCATAGCAAGCAAACAACAGCGCATGCCTACCGAAACTGCATGCGTAACATACCACACAAAGACCCCCACAAAAACCCCACGGTTCGGGCGCGTGTCCAGGGAGCTGTCCCCACATCGCAGCCGTCACCTCCGTACGTACCCGTGCATAGCAAGCAAAAAACAGCGCATGCCTACGGAAACTGCATGCGTAACATACCACACAAAGACCCCAAAAAAAACCCCCACGGTTCGGCCGAGTGTCCAGGAAGATGTCCCCACATCGCGGCCGTCACCTCCGTATTTACCGTGCATAGCAAGCAAACAACAGCGCATGCCTACCGAAACTGCATGCGTAACATACCACACAAAGACCCCCACAAAAACCCCACGGTTCGGGCGCGTGTCCAGGGAGCTGTCCCCACATCGCAGCCGTCACCTCCGTACGTACCCGTGCATAGCAAGCAAAAAACAGCGCATGCCTACCGAAACTGCATGCGTAACATACCACACAAAGACCCCCAAAAAACCCCCACGGTTCGGGCGCGTGTCCAGGGAGCTGTCCCCACATCGCAGCCGTCACCTCCGTACGTACCCGCGCATAGCAAGCAAAAACAGCGCATGCCTACCGAAACTGCATGCGTAACATACCACACAAAGACCCCCAAAAAAACCCCCACGGTTCGGGCGCGTGTCCAGGGAGCTGTCCCCACATCGCAGCCGTCACCTCTGTACGTACCCGCGCATAGCAAGCAAAAAACAGCGCATGCCTACCGCAACTGCATGCGTAACATACCACACAAAGACCCCCACAAAACCCCCACGGTTCGGGCGCGTGTCCAGGGAGCTGTCCCCACATCGCAGCCGTCACCTCCGTACGTACCCGTGCATAGCAAGCAAAAAACAGCGCATGCCTACGGAAACTGCATGCGTAACATACCACACATAGACCCCAAAAAAACCCCCCACGGTTCGGGCGCGTGTCCAGGGAGTTGTCCCCACATCGCAGCCGTCACCTCTGTACGTACCCGCGCATAGCAAGCAAAAAACAGCGCATGCCTACCGAAACTGCATGCGTAACATACCACACAAAGACCCCCAAAAAACCCCCACGGTTCGGGCGCGTGTCCAGGGAGCTGTCCCCACATCGCAGCCGTCACCTCCGTACGTACCCGTGCATAGCAAGCAAAAACAGCGCATGCCTACCGAAACTGCATGCGTAACATACCACACATAGACCCCAAAAAACCCCCACGGTTCGGGCGCGTGTCCAGGGAGCTGTCCCCACATCGCAGCCGTCACCTCCCTAATTACCACATGAAATGCTGCCCACTCGAGCCACTGGAAAAGAAAAGGTCTGCCGCTTGTGTAATACAACACTGAAAAAACTCATTGCCCAAAACCGCACATACTAAGCATACACTAAAAAAACCCCCACGGTTCGGGCGCGTGTCCAGGGAGCTGTCCCCACATCGCAGCCGTCCCCTCCCTAATTACCGAGTCCGGAAAGCATACACCTGCAGGCGCACCATAACCAAAAAAGCCCCACGGTTCGGGCGCGTGTCCATCCAGGGAGCTGTCCCCACATCGCAGCCGTCCCCTCCCAAACAACTGTGTCCCAGCAAATGCATCCCCACCCACTGCCAACGCATTCCACAAAATAAGAAGAACATCAAGGTCAACGCACCGCTGGTCCTGGCTGTACCACTGCCGTCTGGAGGCCCCCCGTGCCGCGCGCAAGGGGGGAGGTATTCAAAGGGCCGGCGGGAACGGGCTGCATTCTCTCTACAACAAAACAACGCCAGTAAAATTTTCAAGACAGAGTCTTGTAACAAGATTTGAATAATAAGTTCTACGGCGCGCCCTACTTGTTTCAAATCGATTGTCCGTCCTTCAAGCAACTACCTCACCTAGTGTGACGCACGACCTGCTGTACGTACGTACTAGTATGACTGTATGTAGTGCGTGCGTGATGGGTCAAATAAACCTCCAGGCGGACATTTTCATGTGTATAATTACTTTGAGTCCCCCGCCACCCAAATTATACTCTCTTCAGTCACCAGCAGGACACGGTTTTGGCTTAACTTTCTTGTGTATAATTAATCGAGTCCCCCGCCGCCCACCATGCATTCAGCAGGACACGGTTTTCACTCGACTTTTCTTATCTTTTGCTCTGACGTACTCGCTCGCGTCCTCGCTCGTTGTTACATCGATGTCCACGGGCATTCTGAAGGCCAGCTGATGACCGAATTGTATAAAACATGACACGCGGTATAATTTTCATGGACTTAAGAAAAGATAAGAAAACTTAAGAAAAGTTAAGCAAACTTAAGAAAACTTAAGCGAATACCTTGTTCTAGTGCATGTGGGTAGGGTGGTGAGGGTGCGGCTGTGCCTGGCCTGTCCATGAACAAGCGCAATGGTGTTTGTCGTTATGGGGAGTGCGTGTGCTGTTGTGTTTGTGTGAATCGTACCCGGGGAGGGTTGTGTGTGTGTGGGGGGCAGGTATGTGGACCATGGAGGATTTCCTGAATTTCGTGGTATACTACTCACCTTTGGTGTTTGGCGATCTGCTGGTCCATTGGAACATGGACATGGAGGCTGCCTGGCAACACCTGCGGCGGGCGGTGTTGCATTACACGCGAGGGATTGTAACAACAGATAACCCCCTCACGGAGACGGAGGTACGGCGGGCGCGGGAGGTGGCAAAGAATCATTTGTGGAAGCACGCCGCGATCATGGAAGATAAGGGCCCGGCGAAGATGCTTACATTCAACATGCGTATGGCGGTGGTGCACCTGTTCCGGCAAGAATACTACTGTATCTAGGGGATGTGGGTGCGGCCATGGAGTTCTGGGTGGAACGGGGTATTCAGCGGGCGAAAGGAATCGTGAAAGACTCTCACGTCAAGAACAAGCCTGTGGAGGCCATCATGAATGGGACGTGCGAGAAGCTCGCCCTGGAGGCATATGTAAGCTTGCATCCAACGATGCGCTCCCTACCGGATTTAGCCAACGCGCTTTACCCAAGCCAAGCAGCGGTCTCGGTTGGGCTTGTGGACCCAGCCGCGGAGGCTAAAACATCTCCTTGCTATTTCATGGGTACCGGCAGGCGCGTAGCTCACGACGAACCCGTCCTCGCAAGCTGCTGAGCACAACTGCAGCATTTGGTTGGCATGCTGCACCCCCAGCAGCAGGGTGCACAGCCATTAAGCACGTGCGATATCATTGTGTCGACTTGAGGATGTCCCTGAATCTGGAGGAATTCACGTCTTCCTTGTACACGAGGGCGAAGAAGCGAGTCTCCTACCACGTTTCCATCTCGGACACTGGCTCCGGGAACTTGCTCCCAACTGGTCTGGAATCCCTATCAGAATTCCCATATGCGAAGGTCCTTGCATACTACCTGGTGATAGACACCGAGAGCCAGCATACGGTGTGCCGTTTGGCCAGTTTGCGAGCGTACCGTCAGGTAGAAGATGCATATATGGAGAACCAATGAATCACTGTGCTCGCCAGAAATGATTACGTAGAGCTGCTACTGCCATGCGCGCTCATCGGAACGAAGGCATTATTCGTTGAAATAAAGAATAAAGACACGGGCGACAAGCTCTACCATGCGGTGCACCTGCTGCGTGAGATCCAAAGCATTCATTGATCCCCTTCCGCGCTTCGTTCAGGTAATAAGAATGTGAAATTTCCTGTGGTGTCGTACGTGCCATTTACTCATAGGCTGCTCGAAAAACTCACAAGCGGCAAGGGGTGTAAGTTACTGAGAATCTGGGATGGGATGCGCAGCTTCCAGGCCTTCTCTCTACTGCAACAGCGAGCAGTCCCCGACGTTGCCAACGGTGCTGCAGATCTATCTACGGCAGCAGAATCATTCGCCAGTCACTCTGCACGTGTATGTCACCAAGCCACGTGGGTTACACTAGATAGATAGATAGATAGATAGATATATAGTTAAATGGAAGCTGGATGGAATGGCTAGCACCCCATAGTAGTGTACGTACCCAGCTGCTGACTGCTTGATTGAAGGGTTTTAGGGTTCAGGGTTTAGACCCTAAATATGGAACCAGTCACAATGTTACATTTGTAAATATCTGTACGATGGGAAGCACTGCCCTGCCTACACGTGTCTTCTTAACAGCCAATTACGTGCCTGCATGTGTATACAATCTTTAAATATCCTGCATATAGCTTTCTTACACGTGTGCATATCTCCTACATTCCAGCCAATCACGTGCTTACATTTGGATAAGATTCTTAAGTTTTCTTATAAGTTTCCTTAAGTGGCATTGGGTATGGAAGTTAAAGGGTCAAACCGGGTTTTGCCATGTGGACAATATCCTCCTACCAAGAAGCTTCCACGTACTTACATTTTCTTAAGTTCTCTTAAGTATAATTCTTAAGTATACTGTCGGCCAATAGCTAATTACCCCGATTTAAATATGCATAGTCTGGGTTTATATCGAAAACTTAAGAAAACTTAAGCAAACTTAAGCAAACTTAAGAAAATACTTGCAGAAGTGCGTGAATGTGACCCGATGTGAAATATCACTTCTCGATGCCTAGCAATAACTTCTAGATACTTCTCACAACTTCTAATAACTTCACCGACTGTATCATTTGCATATCTCACACGCCCGCGGGACATGCATTTTCTGCTCCGCGGCCCATCTGCGACTTGTATAGCAGCCGTGTGGCCACAGTAATTATCGAAACTGTGAAATATTGCCTTCGGGGGATTTCTTATAACTTCTAACATGTTCTTAAAACTTCTTCCGACTTCTTAATACCACTTTCATTGATTATGCAATTTATAGTACAAGCCCGTCCACCTAGCCGTGCTACATGCCTCAGTAATATCAGATAACACAGTCGAGTGCCGCTTTCGGATAAACACTTAATCTGAATAAAGAGAAGTATATACTCAATAACCTAAACCTAAACCCGGAACGGTCACACGAACTGTACACGTACTCGTACCCTAGCCACGATCTCAGTCTGGAAACTCTGACTCAGGGGCCTGCCTGTCAGGGCTGCCTGGTCAGAACTCGGCACACCACCGCCATACTGGAGATGGTGTCTAGGGTGCTAGAATACAGTCAGTCAGTGCAACAGCACGCAGCAAAATAGTTAAGCAGCTCAAGCTGCACCACCTACTGTGCAATTCTGATAAGTCGTTCAGGGTTAAACTGCCAGACGAAACACACTATTGCACTTTCTAAAGCTCTTGGAACTGCCGTAGCAAACACAGGTAATTGCAAATCACAAACTGAAACTCTCAAGATCGAAGCTGATAAAAGAGACCACGGCATAAGAAGTAAAGCCCATTGTAGATGCCGTTGTTGTCAAAGAAAATCCGTGCACCAGTCCATGCCGGTGCACCACCAGAGTACCGCCTTAATCCACCTCGCCCATGGCTGACCCGTAGCCGGAGTCAGTGTCCGAGTGAAGTTCCAACCCGTAGTGAGAGGGGTTGTTGTAGAAGACAGCCTGTGGAGGGAGGGGACGGGTAAATATGTCCGCAATGTTCCCATCACCGGCTCGATGCGGTGGAACCGCCAAGTCAATCCCGGAGCCGCCACCACCGTAAAGACCTGCACGTGCCGATTGCGGATGGCCGTTCAAAGCGGGCTCCACCACCTCCTTCGGCTCATGATCGGAGGGTGGTGGTGAGCACGGCGGTGACGGCGGAGCACCATCCCAATCAGGCCCGAGAAAAGTGCCCCATGGCCCGAGGTAAGGTACCACCACCTGCGGGTACGAAGGGCCGGGGTGCCAAGTCCACGCATGGGGGTTGTGTGGAGTGGAATAGTACCCCTCCGCCTGCCAGTAGTCCGATGGTGGTACCGCCGTCGGCTGAGCACCGGCAGCGGGCATCCCGCTCTCCGAAGCACCACCGACTCCCGCTGCACCGGTGAGTCCAATGCCCAAGAGTCCGAGGAAACATGTGAGCAGTGCGAGGTTAGGCCGAAGGCCGTAGGGCGGAGCACCGCACCCAATTGTCGGTTGCGGGCGGCTTGCCGATCGACCGCTCAGGGCTCCCACGAATGATTGTTGAAATTCTGAATTCTCGATTTCCTCGGCCCCCGTGTCCGAAAGAAACTCGTCGAGAGAACAATGACTGGGTGCCTCCGACGGCTCCACGAATGATTCACCATCCGGCCGGAAGGAGCATGTCACCGCTGAGATCAACGGACCCAGCGTCATGGGCGGCGTGTAGTGACGCACCGGGAGCATCTCCACCCCGCCGGGGAATTCCTCCGTCGGCTGCATCACATGTGCCATGTAGCCACCCGTGGCAAGTGCACCACCTGCTGAGGCACCGCCTACGGGCGGCACCACCTGCCGAGGCACACCACTTGCTACGGCATTTGCGGAGGGCGCGTCAGCCGGACCGCGATGTTCAATCACACCCTCACCCTCCACAAGCGAGACCTGTGAGAGATGCACGCCCACTCGCTCCTCCATGGCTCGTACCTGGCCGGTAAGAGCCTCCAACTCGGACAGCACTCCGCTGCTCGAGTCAGTGACTGCGAAACCGTAGGCCGAGACGTCGATTCCGTCGGACTCGCCGCCCGCGAGTACTGCTGGCGCTCCGTACTCCGCTACCGCCGCGGCAAATGCGTCCGACCCATCGTCCGCTGCCACCTGGAAAATTTGGCAGAGTGCCAACGTACGCATGTCCTCGTCCGCCCCCTGAGCGTCAGCCGGCATAGAGTACGCGGCCGTCTCCGCCGCGTTCTTCCCGCCGTGGTAGGGGCATTCTTTGTACCCATGGTACTTCTTGCCTTCACCCTCTCTACCACAGCGGTGGCAGAGGGGAAGGGCGCGTCGATTCTCCCTGTCAAATCCAACAGGCGGGGTAGGACTGGAGCCTGCTCGAAAGCCGTCCAGCCCCTTACCGCGCCGGTTGCGGGGAAGAGCTGCCGCACCGCCGGCCTTTTGGAATTTGATTGCCGCCTCGATCTTCTCCAGCCGCGATGTCAAAAGCCCAAGCACCTCCAGTACCCTCCCGTCGACGCCGGAGTAGGCGGCCCCAGCAACGCCAGGCCCTGCCGCCACTCCCAGCTCCGCCTGCTGCTGCTCCCATGCCACAAAAATGTGAGTGACAAGATTCGTGAGCGTCGACAATGGCACGGGGCGGAGGTCCGCGGGCATGGGATACCGCACACGGACCGCCGCGTAGAATTCGGGGTCGAGGCGCTCGTGCAACTTGTACTTGCGCGTCGACTCCGTCGGCGTCCAGTCCTCAGAGCGGTTGTCCCGAACCAGCCGCAACTCCTTCGCCAGGAGCCAGCGCGGGTCGACACGAGCGGGGTACCTCAATTGAGAGTGCTCTTCTTGCAGAGTTTGACACACACCTGGGGGAACGCAACCCTTGATGAGGTCAAGGAGGGCACGCCGCCCATCTCGGTCGGAGACCGAGTCGGTGCCCAGGAGAAAATGCTCTGCTGCTGAATCCGTCTTGACAACGTACGCGAGGGTGTCATACAGCAGCTCGTTGACCCTCGGGATGACGGCTTTGGTAAGGTCGTCGAGGTCAAACGAGGACAAAACTAGCCCAGCCGAGCTGAATTCGTTCCTGAGGACGACGACGATCTTGGAGAGCTTCTCAGAGTCCTTGGCAGCCTCAAAATATTAATCCTTGCCGCCCAAGGAAAGCTCACGCACTGCCTTCGCCCATTGGCGATGTCGCCCCTTCGCATAAACCGCGGCCACCTTGGCCACGTTGTCCTCGAACAGATGCCTTGCGCTCTTAATTCCATCGAAATCATTCGCGTGTGGGGCGGCCGGAACAGGGACAGGCGGTGTAGATGGCGTAGGGGAGTCCCTTACCGCCGGAAGTAGTCTAATCGAGGCGTCAATGTCACTGTCCAGTAATAGACGCCGTCTTGCTTTAGTTGTTGCAGCACTCATTTCTCTGAAAGCCTGTAGGAGATCGACGGCGCGGTTGACGGACACGCGTTGCTAGCGGTTCGGGAAAAGCGAAATCGAAATGCAGCTTCGTCTAGGCGGCGGTGCGGTGTGATGAGGTCGAATAATGGCAAGCTAGCTTTGCCGTCCAGCAAGGCACCGTGCCGCGCGAAATCCGGCGGTCCTCCAAGGTGTAATGAAATACTCAAAACCAAATCTTTGCCGCGGTCCTCACCGTGACGTCAGCTCAAAGATCACAGCGCATAATCCCAAGCGTAGACGCAACGCGCGTCCACGCACCACCTACTCCAATCGGCAAAGCTCAGCCAAACATGGCCAAAGCAGTGAGAGAAATAATAGCGTGAATGGGGTCACGACCTAGGGGAATATACCCGTTCGGTATATTCAGTAATATCAGATAACACAGTCGAGTGCCGCTTTCGGATAAACACTTAATCTGAATAAAGAGAAGTATAGACTTAATAACCTAAACCTAAACCCGGAACGGTCACACGAACTGTACACGTACCCGTACCCTAGCCACGATCTCAGTCTGGAAACTCTGACTCAGGGGCCTGCCTGTCAGGGCTGCCTGGTCAGAACTCGGCACACTTTTGGTCAAGTTACTTAGCAGCCACAGAGGTGGATGCAATGTACGACAAATTTAAACTCCATGCCGAGAGCTTGCACAGCTCTCTACTGAAGGTAACTCGTCCTTACCATGCCACTTCATGTGTTCAGTCATTTGCTGACTGCAACAGCCAATCAGCTGGGATCTATCATCAGTACTTAACTGTCTCTGACTGTCACCTCCCGAGTCTCTCATTTGAATACTCACAGATCTGCTGATGTGACTGTATAACTGAGTTCCTCCTCGATTCCCTCCAATTATGTTCGACTGATCGAATCCTAAATGGTTTCCCACCAATTTTCTCAAGTCTGATCTGCTGTAGGTGCAGATATTCAAATGTCACATTTGAGTCAGTCACTTCTGTCGGTCACCTTTGTCAATTCTGCCAGTCACCTCTGTCATTCGGTCATCATGCTGGTGACTGTCATCATTTCCGGTTGGTGACTATCATCGTTTCTGTCACTCGTCACTCTGACACGTCTGTCTCTCGTACTGACTCGTGATGTACCCTAGTACAGTGACAACGGTTGAGATTTCTATTTGTTTTTAATGTGTGAAGCACACGTTTTCTTCTATGAGTAGCATCGCCATCAATGATAGAACAAAGTCATTATCAATATCGACTAATAACAAAGACCAATGCAATATAAGGTAACCGCAAAGCAATACACCAAGAGTGCAGAGCAGGACGGTGAAAATACAATTCATTTGGTTTGTAATGGAGGATGCTGATGAATAGCTGTTATGAAAATCGTAAACTAGGGGACGATTTTTCTTTTCTTACAAATCGTAAACTAGAGGAGAATCGCCACAATATTACAAAAAAACACCAAGTACCAGCCCTCCTACAAATATTTGTAGCTGCCCTAACTTGCATACAAATTTCCGGTTAGTTTATGAAATCTGTCCTCGCAGACCAGATATTGCTGAGGCGTCATAGAGGCAATTGATCCGTATTGGTGCTTGCCAATCAAACATTACTCTCTGATTGTTGAGACACAAGTGTGGGTCTTGAAACTGCAACTCGCCACTGTCTAAACATCTGCCAAGTGGTATCCATACCGAATCCCCAAAGATCCCACAAATCATCACCTCTTGATTCGTTCTAGAGGAAGTCACATAGCAACTATTGTCAACAATATCAGGCAATAGCAAGAATTTTGCGGTAGAAGATTGCGAAGGCAGTGCAAAGCATACCTTTCGAAGAGTTACTAAGGAAAATATCGTCACACCGACACCGATGCCCACAATAACACAGAAGGTGGGTTCACGAATATCCCAGGGTATCTGTTTTCTCAACACCAGGCACCCAAGTGAATTAAGCACAAATCGAGCGTATTATGCACACTGCAGCTGCACACCTTGGGCGCGAACCCCTTGTACCAAGTAAGCAACGTGTTGTGGCGAGTGACACACCTTGTCATCACCCTTGCGGGTTCGGGAGATGATGAAGATGTACAAAAGGCTGGTGAGGCAAAGCAGGACGGTGCCGAACTCAAAGTAGAACGACCATGAGGTGCGCGAGCAAAGGGTTTCACAATCCATGTTCATCTCTATGGGCAGCACACACGGGAGCAGTAAGCTATCTGAAAGCTTAGTCTGTCAGAGGCCTTCGGGGGATGAAAGGCAAAACTATATACTTCGCAGTATCGCAGGTCGTACAGGTCGGCGATCACGAAATATCTCCTCCCTCTTGTCACGAAATGGAAAACAATTTTTTACCCTGACTCAAATTCCCAACGGAAACCACCTTGATGAAGGTCCCATCAACGTGGCAACACAAGCAAGGCCGCAGCAGACGTGCTCACTTCGCAAACGAGAGGTGCGCCCGGCCAAATCAATACGAAAAGGACAACAATAACAACACTGCAGGCAAAACATCCGCGGCCTGGCTCCCCGATACCCCGGTGTTACGAGTGTCACCGACAATCTCCGAGGCAACCCTTTCGACACAAAGCACTTGTAAACAGCGCAAGCTGGCATACAAGTACGTGGCGGCACCACAACATCTTGAATCTAAAGCTGAACACTATGTGGGATAGTGCTGTGGCAGACACTGAAACCTGTGCTTGGCCCTCTGGGTAGGCGAGGACGTTGACGCCCCGCTGGTGAAAGGCAGAGTCATCGCAAATACCACAAGTGGCTATAGCTAGTGTTCATTTCGGTGAGTGGACCACTTCCTCTGAGCCTCAGGAAATGAGTTTTGGCCTGAAAGAAGTCAAGTGGAGTGCACGACATCACGCAAAGTCCCTAGCATAGTATTGTTCGCCATCGAGCACGGACCTCGCTGTATGTCGATTCTGTAAGGCTGCTGGCAAATCTCACAGGTCATCAGCTCCGTTTGGCTCACATTTTGCTGCACAGCACCCTTTCAAAAGCTCATCAGTTGCCCTCAGCGAGGAGCAAGGAATGCGTGGGTGTGGGGGGGGATGAATAACTGAGAACCCTCCTGCAACACGTATTTTACAGACACGTTAAAGTGACGACCACCAGGATTGATGTTGTAGTAAAAGAGACGAGGACTAACAGCTGGGCAGAAGATGCGTGAGAGGACTCGTAAAACGGACCTCACGCTTCAGAAGCCACTCCTGCAAGCAGTGCGCGTGGACCTGTTGCCCTCGAGACGCAGCAGTTATAGCAAGTGGCATGCCTCCTTACATCATGAAGATGCAAGTATAAGAGAGAAGGATCAATGAAAATTAACTTTATTTTAGGAACTAGATAGCCCTCAGGAAAGGCCTCGTTAACACATTAGCAGACGAAGAGCAAGGGATCTAAATACGCTACGAAACCACATGGTGGGAAAAGTCTCAGAACAGAACAGGTCCCCAAGGTCCCTGCCCCTCTTAGTCTGAACGCTGGACGTTACCAATACACACAGAGTCATAATTCAAACCGCAGTTCTAGATAAAACAGCTCGGTCAGGGAACAGACCTGCGCTAGTGAACCTGTCACGGCGCAAGACAAAACGCTTCATGACTCAGTGAAATTTGGTTTGTCAGGTTATGCGCTGAGACACTGTAGCATTTAAAAAAGAAACATTTTTACAGAAAGAAAACACAAAACTTCGCGCGCCTTGGCATCCACACGGCGAAATCATCTCCCCTCCCGACTCCTGCACAACGTCAGCAAACCCGAGTATTTTACGCCAAACCTGCCGCCGATGTTCTCCAGTGATATTTCTTGCCTGATGACCATAGTTGTCGTTCATATAAAACTATCCAGCGGGGGGAGACGTTTACCTTGGCTTCGTTACACTTGAAATATTTTAGAAGAAATGCGCGAGCGAGATTACCTTGCAAATTCTGCACTCATTATCGTCACTGTCTTCGCTCCGCGCTGTTGAACAGCCATTGCTGCTAAATTAATTGCGACCAGAGAAAGTATTCTTCACAGAACACGCCCTTGAGGTGAGAAGAAAATGTTGCAAAGCACGCAAGCTTCCATAACAAAGCGATGTTTGTTTGTTTTGTAGATGCTGCGCTAGGTGCCGCACAGTACACGAAGGTGAGCGCAAAGCAAGTATGCACAACTTGCGGAAAGATCAGCGAACAAATGCTCTCGAGAAATCATATCACCACGGGAAAGCGAGACATAAAGTTATTACTAGAAAGCGCGAATAGTAATCAGGCCCATACATATCGATCTGTTTTAAAGTATGAGTTTAGGCAAGGTCAGAGGAAACCTGTATGCTCTGGAATCTCTTCACTCTCTTCGGAGTCTGGCTCTCTTGAAGTGCCAACTGATTGTGGTGTTTCATGGGCCGAGGGGTCGCTACGATGTGCTACGATAGCTGCCTCGTCCACGGTCATAGTTGCTTCAGACAGAAGCGGCTGCCTATCCAATGAATTGAGGGTTAACGCTTCGTGTTGTGCTTCGTTCTTCACTGCGAATTCCATCGCATCCTGAACGTTCTTAATATTTTCTTATCCCCGTGGTGCTCTTTAGTTGGTGAAACCGTAACCCTAAACGTATATTAAAAGAGAGAAGCCTTTCGATCGCTACCATACTTAACTTTACTAGCAACTAGGCTGTAGAACTAGATACAATATAGAACTATATAATATTGTAGTACTGTATACGATAGTCATACGATAGACTTCTCACTTTAAGACTTTGCCTTTCGCGCTTGGCCTTGCGTTGGACTGCACCACACCGACACGATCGCTCAAACAAACAGCACCTTCAGTGCGTCACCTGGCGTGGTAGGATGCGGATGCTGCAAGCGGGGATAATCTTGAATACATCCTTACATGTCGATGTGGCTGTTGTGTCACGTGTCTGCTGTCAGGTGTCTCACGTCAGGTCTAATAGGACTGTAGGTTCGTTCACTCGTTCCCACGCAATATCCAGTATCATGATAAACGATGGGAGTTTAGTGGGTCTATCTTTCCACAATAATAAAGGAAACATCAAGATTAATTTGGTTCTAGAAGCAGCAGACCAAGCTGATAGTGATAATGCTCCGAGCGTTGCATAGTAACTGGAGGCCTGTACGGGCGTTACACACGTGGAGGGTATATCTGAGCGGCGAAATTCATTCCGATTGGAGAGAACAGATTGCGGAGGGCGTAAAACAAAGGAATCTACCCGTTACCCTTACCCAGCCAAACACAGTGCATGAGGACAGTGATGACTGTGGAGCTATCATCTTGGGAATGGAAGAAAAAAGAGCCAACTGGGACAAAATAGGTGCTGCGATGAATTCCATTCGCACGAAAACGCACTTGGATCAAGCAGACATCGTCGTCGTACGCTTCGGAGAGAAGTGCGCACTTTCACTGCGGCATCTTGCTCTAGCTGAACTAATCAACAGTCCGCATGCAGTTGCCGCCAGTCCAATCATGTTTTTTTGTCTCGTCACTCGTTTCTGTGAAAAGCGCTGAAGTTTGGTTGGGTGGTGAAATATTGCGTTGTCCCAGATACCGTCAGTGGAACGCAGCTTTTGAGGCTGGATATGCGGCAGCGAAGGGCAAGCCTATCATCACAATACATCCGGCTTCCGTGCAACATATGCTTAAAGAAGTGAACTCTTCTGCTATGGCTGTTTGCGAAGACGCTGAGCAAGTTGTACATATCTTAGACTACAGCATAACAGGGAAACTGCCACCGCCTCGTGACGGCAACAATTTTGTACCAATCGCGGAACGCCTGGGAAAAGGCAACCCGAACCCTTAGAATGAGATACACGGCGGAAGGCACAGTGCCAGAAGTGTAGACAAAAGGTGAGTATTTATAGTTGTGCAGTTATATTTGTATCTTCACAAATCGGTCAATCAAATAACAGCGTCTCGAAATAGTCGGACGTGAATCACACACTGGTCTGCAGAGTGACCTCTTTATATTCAAAATCTGGAATCTTTGCTGACTATTTCAACAGTGGTGAGATATCAGAAAATAAAGTTCAAAGCAAACGGCAGCTCGAGTGATCTCATTCGCTGGCGGTGCTGTTAGTTAGCCCTGTTAGTTGGACTGGGCAGCGCTGTTGGTAGAGCCCCTTTCGGACTGGGCAGGATTATTCAACTCATCCGTGGGAGTTATGTATGCGGTTGTCCTCATTCTTCGAATCGGACAGCGCTATTATCCTTATCCATGTGGAACTCTGCAACGTTTCGGGTATCATCCATGGACCATGCAACTGTTTCTCTCATTCATGAAGTTGGGGAAGGTTATTGGCCTTAGACGATGGAGCAGAAATTTATTCGTGGAACTGGGTAGAGATACTGGCCTCAACTGCTGAAGTTGGCGCTGCTGGCCTCATCTGCTGTAGCGGTTAGCACTGCTGGCCTCATTTGCAGGAGTGGACAGCGTTGTTCACATCTGCTGGAGTTGGCAGCGTTGCTGGCCACATGTACTGGAGTGGTCAGCAACGCAGTGACCTCAACTGCTGGGGTGGGCGGTGTCGATGGCCTCACGTGCTATGACGAGTAACATTGCTTGATTGAACAACGTTGCAAGTCTAGTTTGCGGAAGCGTGCAGTAATAATTGCTGCTCATCACCTGTCATGTTTTGTGGTGCTTATGTCGTCTCCTGGAATGGTTCGCCGTTGTTGGCGTCGTCGGCCGAACCGCGGGGTTGGTGGCCTCGTCTGCTGTGTTTTCAACTTTATTCGGTGGTGTGGGCGGCGTTCTAGCTTGGCCAGCAAAATGCGCGCAAGATAGATCGCGCATTTTCAATGCATTGTATTTAACACGTCCCACACACAATAAGACGACGAGGTTTAGGACATACTGATAATAGGAGGAAACATCTGCGTTTCTTTATCTATGCACATTTGTAGAGGGCACCGTAATTTGTTGTGCGACAGGAAATGAGTGCTAAAGGTAATTACCGTAGCATTACAACACCTTTGAACCGCAGAGTTTGTCGTTCTGTGTTTGCTTCGTGGGGCGTCCGACACTTGTGTTGTGTATGACAGCGGTCGTCAACCTTCTTTCAACCTTCGGTCCACGTCTTGCCGGGTGGATACAATAAGTAAAGGCTAAAGAGTGTGGATGTGTGGACACGTCCTCACTTGGCTAAATGATTGATTCCGCTAGGAGCCTAAGTACTTATTCTCCTAATTACTCTATATGCACTTGGCACTCCCAACGATGCACCTTTGGTAAAAAGTACATGTTACGCAAAGCATACATGCTCAAGACCCCCCTTTGGGACTCTGATGAGTTGATAGTGCCGCGAAACACGGTTGTGACAAGCGCATAGCTACCGTTGAAATGGGCTGACCTTGACTATTCACCGATTTCGCCTATACATAATGGATATTAGGACACCAAGCACACCATGGTGTCCAATGTCTCTAGCATTGTGTATGATGGTCCAAATGGCTCGAATTATAGCTCGCGTTGGATTCCTCGTATTGGCGATGCTTTTTTGTGAGCCCCGCTCGCGAGATTCGTTATTCTTGATGCCGCAATTTAATGCCAAAGTTGCAGGGGGTTTCAAGCATCCAACAAAGTACTCACGATTTTCAAGAAACGCATCGTGTGTTTCACCGAAGAAACGTCGCATTATACAAATGACCGACCCTTTCGACCCTGACATATTGTCTTGTATTTGTTTATGAGTCATGTTCAACACTAGTTATCAATATTGCACCCCCTGGACTAGCATACACTTTTTTTGCAGACCCGTGAAAGTTAGGACGCCCATGTGTCCATACCGGAGGTTTAGGTCACCCTGATGTCCATAGGTCCTTTGGATGATTGGGGTTTGGATCACAACATTGCACGGCGCATGTACTCCGGCGCACGCGAACATATTTGGTTTGGGAGTATTTACAACATTCTCCAGCGTCAATCTCCAATTCAAATCGATGTCCTCAACTTATTTTCAAGGACACGCTCTCCTAAACCGCACAACATGCCATTACACACACGTACACGCATGAATGGAATTGTGTGCTTCGAGAATCGATGCGCGGTATATTATCGCAGAGTAGTTGTGAACCAATTGGAAAGTAGCGTAGCTTGATGTATACGCGTGATGGCGTATATATATTTGCGGGCGGTGACCATAAAGTGGTGACCATATTGTCAACGAAGTCATATAAATAGATAAGTCGTCGAAATTTTGAATCACATGCCGCCTTGGACCACTGTGACAGGTGCTCAGCAAATTCGCCAAAAATTCGTTAATTGTATCGACTTAAAACGGAATGTCGACGAAACCGCCGAAGCTGTTGCCGCTGCCACTTGGTGGTGTGTTGTATAGTCGCGTTCAAACTTGTCCTGACAATTGAAGTTGCAACAAAGCATACACCCAAGCGGGCACCAAGGCGCTCACAGAGATAAATGGGAGGACACAAAGTGAGGTTGCCACCTCACCCTTGCTCTCCTTGCACATTGAAGAGGAAGTACTCGCATCATACACACACTGAATAGCATGAGATCCGCCGACAAAAGCCAACCCACCATCATCCCCTTGGAGTGAGAAGCATTCAAGAACAAGGCGGGGTCGTGACAGGATGCCATTCGCTTCGACACATACCAAACCAATCGCAAAGCAAACCTGCCACAAACACAAATCGCGACCGAAAATGCGGGGGAGCTGGGAGCTCATCCAGCTTTGCACCGCGAGCTGGGAGCTCATCCAGCTTTGCACCGCAGGTCCATCATGGAAAAATTCCATTCCGGTGCCCAAGCCCGGGCAAGCTAAAGGTTTCAAACCAAACCAGGGATCCCTAGCTGCAGTGCACGCTCCACCAAGGTCTCCCCTACTCGCTCAGGGCACCCCCAAAAATGGCCATCTGTCACTGGCATGGGCGTCCAATGAGAAAAAATCGAACACGGACACCTACCAATGCTCGTATCTAGTGAATGAAAAGAACAATTGCGGGCACCCCAGTGCTCCCCGCAAAATCAAGGGAAGACAGAGAACGTGGACATCACACTCTCTGCCTGTCCTAGTAACATACTGAACGGCATGAGATCGGCCAACAAAAGCCAGCCCACCATCATTCCAGTGGATGTGAAAAGCAAATCAAGAGCAAGGCGGGGCCGTGACAAGATACCACAAACGCATACATATTCCCAACCCAAATGCGAAGCAGCATGGAAAGATGATACGATGTAACCGATCGTCGCCAAACAATTGGTGGTCTCTGGGTTACGGAGTAAGCGGACCCTGCTGGCATGCCCCCCAGTGGCTCCCGGTCGATGGATGGGACCTGTTGGTCCATGGTTATGTCATGAATGTAGTCACACCACACAGCATGGACACCCCATGTCAGAAAAAGGAAACATGCGGGCACCTAAGTGCTCCCCACAAAATTCAAGGGAAAACACAGAAGGTGTACTTCACCACCTTCTGCCTCTCCTCGCAGCACGACAGACGAATCTACCGAGCTCTCCAAGAGGCAGTGCCCGCCGGAATGGCACCACAGGGATAACCGCCTCCCAAAACCCACTTCCACCCGGCGGCCGTCCCCGTTCACAGCGATCCGCCAGTACTTCATATCAAGGTCAAAGAACACAAGTCCCCGGGCATGTGTAATAACCATGAGCACTGTACACGGAGAGGGAGCTAGCGTCAGACGAATCCAAGACACTCCCAAAAAGCGAGCCGTAGACGAATCCCCGACGCACTCAAAGAGGCAGTGCCCGTCAGAAGGGTACCACAGGGACAGCCACAATCCCATCATCCAAATCATTCCAGTGGCCGTCCCCGTTAACAACGAGATGCCAGCACCCCATAAAGTGGGTGTCGATCACCAGTCCCCCGGCAGGTGAAAAACCCTCAAGGCCCTGGACATAAATAGAGCCAGCCGCAGACGAATCCCCGACGCCCTCAAAGAGGCAGTACCCGTCAGAAGGGTACCACAGGGACAGCCACAATCCCATCATCCAAATCATTCCAGTGGCCGTCCCCGTAAACAACGAGATGCCAGTACCCCATAAAGTGGGTGTCGATCACCAGTCCCCCGGCAGGTGGAAAACCCTCAAGGCCCTGGACATAAATAGAGCCAGCCGCAGACGAATCCCCGACGCCCTCAAAGAGGCAGTACCCGTCAGAAGGGTACCACAGGGACAGCCACAATCCCATCATCCAAATCATTCCAGTGGCCGTCCCCGTTCACAACGAGATGTCAGCACCCCATAACGTGGCTGTCAACCATCAGTCCCCCGGCAGGTGAAAAAGCTCCAAGGCACTGGACATAAATAGAGCCAGCCGCAGACGAATCCCCGACGCCCTCAAAGAGGCAGTACCCGTCAGAAGGGTAGGAAAACTGTAGACTCTGAGACAGTGTTAAAGACAGAGAGCTCAAAAGTACAAATTCAATGACAGTATGACTGTATGACAGTATGACTGTATGACAGTATGACAGAGTACAGTACTGTGTGTAAAGGTGAACAGAACAATGATGACAATGAGATTACAAGAGACAGAAGATCAATTCAAAAGTATAAAGTATCTGTCACAGAACACAAGAGTACTAGTACGAGTATAGAAGTAGCTATGACTGAGTAACAGTGAGCACTTGAACAGTGCTATGTGATATAAGCACTGTGTGTAACGAACAAACACTCTTATCAGTTTAAATCAATCAACAGTGTGTGTGTGTATGAGTGTGTGTTCGTACACTTTCTACTAGATATATGAAGTTAGTAGAAGTTGATTATCCTAGGTTATGGGCCTGATATAGGTCTGATAGTGTAGATACAGCCGTCATGGCGGACGCGGGGAAAGGAAAGTATCCTACGCGGGAATCGCAGCTTCAGGAATTGGTAGAGCAGCAGGCTAGTTTTATGAAATCTATGGAAGCAACAATTCAGGCTTTGATTTCAGAGAAGAAGGAGCCTGGGAAATCGACAGAGAATGAAGAAGCTGCGTCGGGTGCAATGAGCACTGCCAATGCACAGAAGACAGTTCAGTGCGTTGTGAAGTTGTTGGGTACGACGAAGTACACGGGTACAGAGAGGAATCAGTATGAGTCCTGGGTACAATTTAAGACACAGTTAGAGTCAGCAGTCACGTTTTATCCTGAGCTGCTGGAACTAGTGTGCGACTATCAAGTGTCAGATATTGCAGATATCAAAGGACTGGACTTGTATATGCCTAAATCGAGAGGATATGGCAACACGGCTGCGAAGGAGAAGTCGTCATCATGGGCAGAAGACAAGCCTGCGTCACAGGCAGAGGACGAGGACGTTTTTGAAGAGGTCTTTGACGACAGCGGCAGTTATATTACTGTGCCTGGTTCTGCGAGTATGGCCAGTACAATTTTGTCAGCTATTTTGAAGCAGGTGACAGCTGGGGACGCCTTTGACGTTGTACGACGCTGTGGTAATGACGGGTTGAAGGCGTTCAGGAAACTGAAGTGCAAAGTGGAGCCGCAGCTGTTTGGTCAACTCGCGGGCTCAATGAAGAAGCTATGCAAGCTGTCGGTGAACGCCAATGAGGACCCGGTGAAGCAGTTGGGATATTTTGGTGACGTTATGTGCTCAGTGGCCAACTATGGGGGTGCGAAGCTTGACCCGACAACTGTCGAGGTGCTGGTGACTGCTCTGGCTGTTGCGGCTATGCCTATAGAGTATTCGCAGGTGGTTGCGGATATCAGTAAGGAACGACGTCCTTCGTTTGATATGCTTATGCAGAGGTCTGAGTATTTTTATGTGAATGTCGTACAGCAATCGGCGGTTCATTCATCGAGTATTGTGGGAGCTACTGTGGACGAGGAGACTGTTGCAGTGGCAAGAGCACTGGTTGCGGACAGAAGGAGGCAGAGCGAGGAGAAGAGGTTCAATGACGGGAAGAAATTGATATGTCCTACGTGCTCTGGTGTACACTCTGCAGAGAAGTGCTGGATAAGCAACCCGGCAGGTATGGAGGAGTTCATCAAGCTCAATCCTGCTAAGGAGAAAGGGGTTCGTGAGAACTATGCGCGGAGGCTGAAGAAAATCGCGGCGAAGAAGTCACCTGACGCGGTAGCAGCGACGGTGGAGAAACCTTCATCGAGTTCAGCGAGGTCGCGTCGTACGGAAGTTTCTGCGGAGGAGCTGTGGAGCTTGGAGAATCATGAAGAAGTTCATGTTGCCTGTCCGGTGGTCGCTACAGTGGCAAACCAGAAGGTAGTATACACTGGTGAGGTATTGGAGGACACCTGGGTGTACGGTGTGTACGACAGAGACAAGGAGAATGACGCACTGGTGCAGAATGAGTACTATGAGGACTCGGTGCATGAGGAAGACCTGTGTGCAGCAACTGTGGTGGACTCTGAGAGAGAGCTGTATTTTGATAGCATGGCCACGAGGTCTATTTTTAATGACCTGTCTATGTTTGAGGGCGCTCAGGTGAACGCGTCATCAGCGGTGGCGTTCAAGGTCATGGCTGGAGAGGTGACGACGTCTCGTGGGGGAGGCCGTGGGTATATTACCTTGTGGAATCGGGTGACGAAGAAGGCTGACGTGCTGCTGGTGGAGGCGCAGTATGTGCCTGAGTCCCCCTTCAATCTGGTATCCGCGGTGAGCCTGGAGGACAAGTACGGTCTGTATGCACAGTTTGGGGACCGTGTACTGAAGGACAAGAAGAATCTGTGCGAGTACGACGTCTGCAGGAAGGGGAACGTGTATGTTTTACCTGAGGTTGTCGTACAGGAGGCTGCGCTGCCGGGGGTGGAGTGCGGCAAGAAGAAGAGTAGTCCGGTGAGGGACAAATGCAACTGGAAGTTCACCGAGTTCCAGAGGTGGAACATTGAGAAGGGGCCCTTTCATCTGGATATGTGTGCTGACGAGCACAATCGGCAGGTGAGCGAGTACTACTCGTTGGTGAACTCGGTGTTTCTTCATTGTCTGACGGGACGAAGCTTCTGGGGTAATCCACCGTACGACGATATGTTCATTGAGAGACTGCTGACCAAGATACTCATGGACTTTCCTAAGGACCCCGTGAACACGAAGTTTATGCTTGTGGTGCCGTACAAGCCAAATGCTGCGTGGTGGAGTCTGACGACGAAGTTTGAGGAGTTGCATGTATACTCGAAGGGCAGCGTGATATTCTCAGCGAGAACGGATCAGTGCTATAACGTGTCTGAGCTGGAGGAGTCCGAGCCTGGTCGTGTGTTTATCCAGGGGACTCCGTGGCCAGTGGTTGTGCTGTATCTTGATCAGTATGTGGTCCCGAGGGTGGACGTGAAGGTTGTTGCACATCTCAGACTTGGTCATGCTTGTGACAAGTATGTGGAGGTCATGGACCTTCAGGGGTTGGACCTTGGGGTCAACTCTGAGGAATTGAGGAACAGCAATGTACTGAGCTGTTCGGTGAACTGTATGGCGTGCCAGGTGGCGGCGCCGAAGAGGCCATCACAGACGACAGATAGGGGAAGGGTCCCGAAGTCTGTACGGAAGGTGGTGGACAAGAGGGAGGTGTCTGTCAAGATGGGGCAGCTGACGTTCACTGACCATGGTGGACCATTCGTGGCATCTACAAAAGGTTATCGTGGGTACACTATCCACGTGGATGACTTTTCAGACGTGTGTCACTTCTATGTATGGAGACAAAAGCTGGAGTATGTCGACGCTCTGGAGGACTATCGCAAAATGGTGAGGGCGACTGGGCGAGTGTTCCTTCAGGAGGAGACTCGTGTTGAGCAGGTGGTGTACGACTTGGACGTGCTGGTGTTGCACTCCGACAATGACTCTACTATCGTGTCTGGAAAGACCAAGAAGTACTGTGAGGACAATGCTATTGTGCAGAGGACGACGTCACCGTACTTGCACGAGAACAATGCCAGGGCGGAGACCATGAACAAGTTTCTGCAGACGAAGGCGAGGGCTATGTTGGCGACTGCTGGTTTGCCCGCGACTATGTGGCCTTTGGCAATGAGGCACGCTGTGTACCTTATCAATCGACTTTGCAAGGCTGGGCTGGGTATGCAGTCCAGCTTGCAGGTGCTGAACCAGAAGTACGATCTGTCTGTGCTACGAGTGTTTGGTTGTCGTGCGTATGCTTTCATCGACGCGAGCCTGCGTTCCAAACTGGCTGATCGGGCTACTCCCTTGATCTACGTGGGACACGAAGAGCGATCTACGGCTTATCTGCTATACAGCCAGGACAAGGAGAAGGTGGTCAGAAGTGGTATGGTCCGGTTTGACGAGCGCGTCGATCTGTATGGAAAGCTGGTGATGTCTTGGGATCCCTCTATGCTGACACCGTTGAGATCGTTGTACGACTGCGAGGCTCTGGATGGAAACTTCGTTACAGCGTTTGGGGGTACAGCGACAGTGATACTGGAACTGCGTGCCTATGTGGAGCCAAAGGGTGATGAGTTCACTGGTGTAGTGAAGTTGAAAAGTGCTGGTGGAAGAACATTTTGGACACCGGTGAGTGTGTTTCTGGAAGCACGGGTGGAGCATCTTGAGCTGCTGTTTGAGTTTCGTGTGAAGTTGTCAGTGAACTCATTCTATCCTTTGTTTGAGAAGGTGGTATTGCAGCAGTCAGGAGGAGGTGAATGGGAGGCAGCAGTGGTGTGTGCTACGGCACGAGAGGATCACGTGTTGCCGTATCAGGTGATACTGGAACGTCATGCTGGAGTGAGTGGCTCGGCAGTTGATGTGTGTGAGGCTCGAGTGAGGTTTGAGAATCGTCATGTTGCTTTGGCAGCTCGTGAGGAGAAATTGACGGGGTTGCCAGTTGGAGTGACCGAGCCGAAAGGATGGGTTCAGTTGTTGAAGGGACCTGACGCAGTGCAGTGGCAGGAGTCAGATCACAAGGAGGAGTGTGCTCTTATTGACGTGAAGAAGGCAATCGAGCCGGTGGAGTCGGTACCGGCTGGTGAGAAGGTAATGCGCATGACAGCTGTGTACAAAGCGAAGCTGGACTCTGCTGGAGAGGTGACTGAGAGGAAGACCAGATGGGTGGTGTGTGGTAATGGTCAGCAGCATGGGGTGCACTATGAGGACGTGTATGCCCCGTGTACACAGTTGTCAACGTTGAGAATTCTTATTCAGCTCAGTCTGGTGTTGGGACTATTGGTGTTTGCTCTGGACGTCATCACCTGCTTTTTGAACGGCGAGCTGGACGTGGATACTCCTATGTATGTCAGCTGGCCTAATGCACGGACAGTACGGGGAGTACTGTATGGAATTTTGCAGAAGAGTGTGTACGGCTTGAAACAGGCACCACGCATTTGGTACAAGACGAGCAAGAACTTTCTGTTGGCTTATGACAGCAGGCTCCGGGTGTCCAACATTGACCCGTGTCTCTTTTACATCTGGCAGCATGGTACACTGGTGGTGTTTGTGTACGTACATGTGGACGACTACACTGTGTTCACTTCATCAGTGGAGTGGAAGGTGGAATTCTTCAGAGCATTTAGTGAGAAGTATCCGAGTAAGGACAAGGGCCCGTTGGTGGAGTTGCTGGGCATGAGTATGACTTTCAGTGACTATGGTCTTGTCAGGGAGTGTCAAATCAGTCAGGTTGGGCTGATACAGCGTATGCTGGAGAGGTATTCTATGCAGGACTGCAATCCGTGTTTGACACCTATGGAGCCCAGACTGTCTTTGTTGCCTGTGGACTCGGAGGAGAAGTTGGAGAAGCTTCCTTATATCAACCTGGTGATGGAACTGATGTGGCTGGCACGTTGCTCACGGCCTGATATTCTGACAGCAGTCTGTTATTTGGCCAGGTTCATTGGTGCGTCTGAATGGGAGTACTGTCATGTATTCGTCAAAGTTGCAGAAGACAGTTGCAGTGAGCACAGCAGAGGCAGAATTGATAGCGCTGTCAGAATGTGCACGGGACGTAGAGTATGTTGTCAATCTGTTGGCAGAATTTTCGCCTGTCAAGCAACCTGTCACAATTCATGGAGATAATCATGCTTCGGTGGCACAGGCAGAGAATGTTCTGAACAATGCAGCGACACGTCACGTGGCAGTGAGAAATCGATATGTGGCAAAGTTGGTAGAGCTGGGCAGAGTTGTTATTGCAAAAGTGCCTACGAAGGAGAATTTGGCAGACTTCTTTACCAAAAGTCTAGCTTTGGACCGTTTTCAGATACTCAGTGCTGTGGTATTGAGATATTTTCGAAGAGCATGAGTAAGGAGGAGTAGGAAAACTGTAGACTCTGAGACAGTGTTAAAGACAGAGAGCTCAAAAGTACAAATTCAATGACAGTATGACTGTATGACAGTATGACTGTATGACAGTATGACAGAGTACAGTACTGTGTGTAAAGGTGAACAGAACAATGATGACAATGAGATTACAAGAGACAGAAGATCAATTCAAAAGTATAAAGTATCTGTCACAGAACACAAGAGTACTAGTACGAGTATAGAAGTAGCTATGACTGAGTAACAGTGAGCACTTGAACAGTGCTATGTGATATAAGCACTGTGTGTAACGAACAAACACTCTTATCAGTTTAAATCAATCAACAGTGTGTGTGTGTATGAGTGTGTGTTCGTACACTTTCTACTAGATATATGAAGTTAGTAGAAGTTGATTATCCTAAAGGGTACCACAGGGACAGCCACAATCCCATCATCCAAATCATTCCAGTGGCCGTCCCCGTTAACAACGAGATGCCAACACCCCATAAAGTGGGTGTCGATCACTAGTCCCCCGGCAGGTGAAAAAGCTCCAAGGCACTGGACATAAATAGAGTCAGCCGCAGCCGAATCCCCGACGCCCTCAAAGAGGCAGTACCCGTCAGAAGGGTACCACAGGGACAGCCACAATCCCATCATCCAAATCATTCCAGTGGCCGTCCCCGTTCACAACGAGATGCCAGCACCCCATAACGTGGCTGTCAACCACCAGCCCCCCGGCAGGTGAAAAAGCCCCAAGGCACTGGACATAAATAGAGCCAGCCGCAGACGAATCCCCGACGCCCTCAAAGAGGCAGTACCCGTCAGAAGGGTACCACAGGGACAGCCACAATCCCATCATCCAAATCATTCCAGTGGCCGTCCCCGTTAACAACGAGATGCCAGCACCCCATAAAGTGGGTGTCGATCACCAGTCCCCCGGCAGGTGAAAAACCCTCAAGGCCCTGGACATAAATAGAGCCAGCCGCAGACGAATCCCCGACGCCCTCAAAGAGGCAGTACCCGTCAGAAGGGTACCACAGGGACAGCCACAATCCCATCATCCAAATCATTCCAGTGGCCGTCCCCGTTCACAACGAGATGTCAGCACCCCATAACGTGGCTGTCAACCACCAGTCCCCCGGCAGGTGAAAAAGCCCCAAGGCACTGGACATAAATAGAGCCACCCGCAGACGAATCCCCGACGCCCTCAAAGAGGCAGTACCCGTCAGAAGGGTACCACAGGGACAGCCACAATCCCATCATCCAAATCATTCCAGTGGCCGGCCCCGTTAACAACGAGATGCCAACACCCCATAAAGTGGGTGTCGATCACTAGTCCCCTGGCAGGTGAAAAAGCTCCAAGGCACTGGACATAAATAGAGCCAGCCGCAGCCGAATCCCCGACGCCCTCAAAGAGGCAGTACCCGTCAGAAGGGTACCACAGGGACAGCCACATCCCATCATCCAAATCATTCCAGTGGCCGTCCCCGTTAACAACGAGATGTCAGCACCCCATAACGTGGCTGTCAACCACCAGTCCCCCGGCAGGTGAAAAAGCCCCAAGGCACTGGACATAAATAGAGCCAGCCGCAGACGAATCCCCGACGCCCTCAAAGAGGCAGTACCCGCCAGAAGGGTACCACAGGGACAGCCACAATCCCATCATCCAAAGCACTCCAGTGGCCGTCCCCGTTAACAACGAGATGCCAGTACCCCATAAAGTGGGTGTCGATCACCAGTCCCCCGGCAGGTGAAAAAGCCCCAAGGCACTGGACATAAATAGAGCCAGCCGCAGACGAATCCCCGACGCCCTCAAAGAGGCAGTACCCGTCAGAAGGGTACCACAGGGACAGCCACATCCCATCATCCAAATCACTCCAGTGGCCGTCCCCGTTAACAACGAGATGCCAGTACCCCATAACGTGGCTGTTGATCACTAGTCCCCCGGCAGGTGAGAAAAAGCCCGAAGGCACTGGACAAAAAAAGAGCCAGCCGCAGACAAATCCCCGACGCCCTCAAAGAGGCAGTACCCGTCAAAAGGGCACCACAGGGACAGCCACAATCCCGTCATCCAAATCACTCCAGTGGCCGTCCCCGTTAATTAGTTGGTTAGCCATACACACACATATATGGACCTTTGCTGTCCTCTGCAAACAGCACGATACGGCAAGGTCGTTCGACCCGATCCATAAGCAGTCCGGTGCAAAAGAAACAACCACCTCGTCTCTTCTAACAATGCGATGGGTGTTGAATGGGGGACCAAAATCAACAATATAAGCAGGGTGGATGGTGGCTGCCATCCGAAAAGTGCAGGCAAATGCTCTGACCTGAGGGCTGGCGTCTTCTTGGACTGACGGAGCAGTGAGCGGTGGAAGCAGCATATCCTGTTCCTTGCACCAGCAAAATTCAGAGACTCACAACTGGAGAGACAGGTCGTGCAGGTGATTCAGGGGGCTTACAATGGGGCCTCCTAAGTCATGCTCGCTGCGTTGAAGGCATGAGGTGAAAACACGAAACAAGAATGGGAAGAAAGGCTCATAACAAGGGTGACACGAAAATTCAGATCCGTATACCAGAACCGTCATCGGGGTGGCAAGAGGTATATGAGGCACACCGTGTGATGGTCATCGGGGTGGCAAGAGGTATATAAGGCACACCGTGTGCCGGTCATCGGGGTGGCAAGAGGTATATGAGGCACACCGTGTGCCGGTCATCGGGGTGCCAAGAGGTATATGAGGCACACCGTGTGATGGTCATCGGGGTGGCAAGAGG